>CM035435.1:47851531-47899031 GCA_020310875.1 Ceratopteris richardii
TAGCATCATTCTTTTGGCGTTGGGTGTTGGGTGCAACTACCATTTTCTTGTTCACTCTCTACACTCCCTTGCTACATGCACACTATTAGAGGCCACTATGTTGTCAGTATACAGGGCGTGGGCCTTGCAGTGGAGTTGGCTATTAGCATTACAGTGTGATTAAGTGACTTGGATCTAGTCATTAGGTGTGAGTGAGTACTATTTTTTTTGGAGCAAGTCTTCAGCTTCGTTGTATTCGTTATGCTCGTCAGCGCTATTGTATTTCTTCTATTTAGTTTTTGGAATGGCATGCTAGTCTAGTGCACTATTGTTTTGGAGCATTTATGCCTCTTTGTAACCATTTAGAAGACATGAAGATCAATTTCATCTTTTCTATGCTCTTTTTGTTGTTTTTCTCTTTGTGACTATAGAGTGACTCTATTCTCAATGAATGTAATTGCACACAAGAATTTTACAGGGTATACTTCCCTAAGGAGAACCTCCCTTTTGTAGATGAAGTACTGGAAGTGTGTACACTTGGATATTACTAGATTTGGATACCCTAGTATCTCCTCTATAGTTTGGCACAGTCGGTGGGATCGCTGTATTCTCGATGTGAGGTACCTAGTCGGGTGGGACCTTTTCATTTCTATGTGAGGACCTTAGAACAGAAAATACTTTTTCTCACACTCGATCAGATAGGGAGCCTTTTTATGTATAGAGGAGCCTTAAGAAAATGTCTTTACCTTTGACTAGTAAACGTAGATCGCCTCCACCCTCTTTAAATTTTTGTATAGATTTCATTGTCACACCGCCGTCAAAGGAGAAGCCCAGGAGATTAGATTTTTCCTCAGATACTTTGGAAGAAGCACAAGGGCCAATGCAGGATCTTTTTTATTTACTCTCTAGGTTGAATATCAGGTTCCCTACTTTTAGGGGACAAGCTTATGAGGATATAGATGATCATGTGAGGAGATTCATCTCTTTATGCCATGGACGAGGTCTGTAGAATCGAGAGGATGCTATGATAGTACTCTTCCCATCTACATTGGAAGGCCTTGTAGATAAATGGTATATTCAATATGCAGATGGCCACTTTGTTACATGGGAGACATTAAAGATGGCATTCTCATAGACATTTCCACCAAGCCACTCCTCAGAAAGAGCTCTAGATTAGCTTGAGAACTAGAAGTTGAGATTAGGAGAATCCTTTCACGAACTTCAGACTAGGACAAAAACACTTCTTTCATGTTTGCCACATACTCTAGGAAATTTCCTAGTAAAAAAATCGATAGCCAAAGCTCTTCGGAGGTCATCTCAGTAGAGGCTTCACTAATCTCTTAGATTGGATGCCACACTTGATGATTTTTTTGCTACTGCATCACACATTGAGGAAGCTAGGCTACATTTTGAAGGGGATGCACAACCAAACTTTGCATTAGATTTAGATCCAATTGGGCAACTCAGGAACGAGTTGGAAGCCTTAAGAATACAGCCAAGTCACCAAGAAGAGAAGGTATTTCCACTTACACCATGCCAAAATGATGATGAAGTAGCTCAAGTTCATCATGAGTTAGAAGAACTATAGATCAGAGAGGACATACGAAGGCAGGTTTGATTTAAAATATGTAGCAATAGTGGACATTCCAATGTTCATTGTCCTAACAAGGTACGCTACCAATTCTATGGCAAACATGGTCATGAAGGAAGAGAATACTACTACCTCATGGACCATAGTAGCAAGGTAACCCTCCAGTTCTTGATTTATTATGCTAGTACTTCAAATGCACCTATTAGGGAATAGAATCATCCACCTCGGCCTAGATATGATAGGCCATTCATGCATTATCACTATGGTGACTATGGCCATATGCAAAAAAATTGCTCCTTACTAGAAGGTGCACCTCCTTGTCAGCATTGTCGAGATGCTAAGGATTACTATACTAGAGATTTCCCAAGAAGCCACCTTGCTTGAATTCACATGATTGCAATCTCCTCACAAGTAGAAGGTATGAACACTCAGTCTTATGTTATTTCATCTTCTTCAATGCCCATGATGACTAGAGCCAAGAAAGTGGCAGCAACTTGCAGGGAGGAACAACAAGGACTCAAATATAGAGATGAGGAAAAGAAGGTTGGTTGGCAGGGCTTCAAGGAGGTTATGAGAGGGTGAGTACTTCGATGAAGGATCAACCATCAAGTTCTTATGAAGACACACAAGAGGTGAACATTGAGGAAATCTTGAAAGGTATTCATCATAAGGTTAGTCTGTACCAACTCATAAAGATGGATTCAAAAGTAAGAAGTGACTTGTTAAAGATAATACCCTCTGCTGACCTGAGCCCACCTCCTCACATAGATGGTTTCATGGATGACTTTCCCCCTACAACCTTGATCTACTATTCGAGTTCAAGGCTATGAATTTTGAAAAGAGATGAATTTCTATATGGTGTTATTATAGATGGCAGTATGGCAGTTCTGGCATCAATTTGATGCTAGATTTCACCATGAAGAAACTTAAGCATAATCCCACCAAGGCGGCACCCTTCACAGTTACATTAGCAGATCAACACCATGTTGCACCACTCCGCATTGTTAAAAGGTACTTATGATAGTGTAGGATTGTCACATTGTTCTATAATTTGTTGTTATTACCCTACCATAGGAGACCTCGTACCCTCTACTGTTGGGAAGGCCTTGGCGAAGCCAAGCAAAGTGTAGAGGAGGTACTAGGGTATCCGCTTTTAACAAGAGTAAAGATTAAGGATTAACACTTCCAGTACGTCGCCTACTCAAGGGGGTTCTCTTTAGGGAAGTATACCCTTTAACATTTCTGTGAGCTGGTAGATAACACGGATTGCACAGAGTGGTAAATACTTCGGAAATATGGACAACAAATGACCAAGAGGACCGTACACTTCCTGATTCAAATAAGGTGATTACCAGGTTGGGCAGAGTGATGCTCAAAAGTGCAAACTTTGTGCTAATGAGCCAAAAGCTTAGGGCTAACAAGCCACCCTGAAAGTAAATAACTCTAACACAACAGATTCTTCCCATCAGCATAAGGGGCCACTGATATGCAGACTAACTCAGAACAATACAAAGAATTTCTCAAGAGGATAGAACCTAATCAACAACACTGACTCACAGAAAAGAAGAATCCAAGCTACTCTCTTACACTATAGTGCTCATAGCCCTCCACTGAGAAGCCTACCCTCTGCATACACACTACAGAGTAGCTCCTACAATAGGCTTGAAACCACCAAGTGCAAGAGAGGACTTCTGCTCGTATACACGAACCACTGTATCTCTAAAATTGTTGTACCCTAATGAGCACAAATCCATTGCTTTTATAGGTCTCAATAGGCCAAGAGGCCTTGCCGAATCTTCACGTCCATTGATCACGCGCCGGTGGAATGCCCAAAATTGGAGGGGTAGGTCAAATATTCCCTTGATTTGAACTGGATCCACAAAGATAGGTAGTCGCCATGGATGGTTGCTGGCAATTCCACTTTCACTTTTAAAAATTCACTTTTCATCTTCTTTCTTGCAATTAGAAGCCCGAACATCTTTGCTATTGATATTGTCTACCATCATCAATATAGATTTTAGGATTGAACCGTTTGGTACATGTGCATCCTGGTAAGGAGTACTCTTTCATCCTTTCCACTTGTCGGAAGAAAGTGTAAGGTACTCCAGGAAAGCTCCTACCTGCAACACCCTTGCCCCAAAAAGGCTCTCTCAATATATCGAAGCGCAAATGAACCTTGGCTCCCACTGGATGTGGACCAACATGCTTGTTTGCAGATCAATTATCTGATTTCCCTCGCGCGTCTGTGTATGTGTATGTGGGTGTGAGTGTGCATGTGTGTGGGTGTGAGTGTGTGTGGTTATGTGCGTGCATGCGGGTGTGTGTGAGTGGGGTGTGTGTGTGAAAATGTGTGTGTGCTTGTGTATGTGTGGGGTGTGTGTAGGGATGTGTGTGTTTTGTGTGGTTGTGCATGTGTGTATGTGTGAGGAAGTGAGGGGGAAATGTGGTTGGGTGCGGAGTGGATGAGGGGGAGGAGGCGGAGGGGGCGGAGCGGGGCGGGTCTGCGGGCGGCGGAGAGGAGAGGGGCGGGCTGCGGGCGGCGGGGGGGAGGAGCGGGGGCGGTGGGCGGAGGGCTGCGGGGTGAGGGGCGGGGGTGGTGGGCGGAGGGCTGCGGAGTGAGGGGGCGGGGGTGGGCTTCTGCGGGGTTGGGCGGGGGTGGTAGGCGGACGGCTGGGGCGGGGGTGGTGGGCAGAGGGCTGCGGAGGTGTGTGGGGCAGGGGGGATGGCGGGGGGAAGAGAGAGAAGGAGGAGAGAGAGAGAGAGAGAGAGAGAGAGAGAGAGAGAGAGAGAAAGAGAGAGAGAAAGAAAAAGGGAGAGAGGGAGGAGGAAAGAGAGAGAGAGGGGGGAAGAGAGGGGGAGAGAGAGAGAGAGACAAAGAGAGAAAGAGAGAGAGAGAGACAGAGAGAGAGAGAGAAAGAAAAAGGGAGAGAGGGAGGAGGAAAGAGAGAGAGGGGAGGGAAGAGAGGGGGAGAGAGAGAGAAGGAAGAAAAAAGGGGGGGGGTCACACGCGGAGAGAGCAAGAGGGAGCTTGCAAGAGATACGGAGATCTGATCGGTGGTTACAGAAGAAGTGCCATCTAGACATAGCTGGCGATGAAATGTCCATCCTTCTGTATCAGGCCTATACTACACTTGCGGATCCCGATCAGAGATCCATATGTGATCAATCTGTTGCATGTTCCTCGGAATTATAGGGCTATACTGGTTCTCCATTTTATTCCAAATGGCTAGGACCTTCTCATGAAGAGAGAGCTATCTTTGTTGATGAGAGCCACTGTGTAGGCTGTCTATAATGTGCCCTTATTGCACCAAACACTTTCGCCATTGAGAGCAGATATGAACGAGCAAGAGTGGTTGGATAATGGGGTGACTCTAAACCGGCTATAGGGGATGCCATTAAAGCTTGTCCTGTTGATTGCATCACGTGGGTTGAGAGATGCCAATTAGGAGCATTGGAGTTTGTGATGTCAAAGGAGCCTAGAGTCCGAGTTGGGTTTAATGTCCATAACAATGGTGGTGTGAGGCCATCTGATGTCTTCAAGCGTGCAGAAAAGCTTATGGAGAAGATCAAGCAGCAGGAGCAGAAGAAGGAGGGGTACTACAGACCCCCACATCAAGCTTTTGCACCGTCCCTCGTGCAATTTCTCCCTTATTCTACTCAATTCAAAGAGATCTAGTTATGCTGCAATTACTGAAAAAACATGGTATGTACAGGGGGTGGAGTGCTTCCATTTCGACCTAATTCAGATACTTCTTCACCCTGGAGATATTGACCAGGGGAATCCTTTTACCCTGCAGATCTTCCAGATGCACTGCGCCCTGTGGCAATACTTTGATTACCTTATAAGGTCCTGCCCATTTGGGTGCCAATTTAGTTGAAATTGTTGGAACGTGATGCACTAAAACCATAGACCCTTCCTGAACTTCATTGGATCTCAGATACCTGTCATGCAATCTCTTGCGCTCTTCTTGTGTTACTTGAAGTTTTTGCATTGCTCCTCCTCTGTATTCTTCTAATGCCACCAATCTCTGAATGGGGGGTTCAATTCCAATGGCTTTGATTCCTATTTCCTTTCTGATAATGAACTCAAACGGTGCCAATGCCTCTTTTCCATAAACTAAGCGAAATGGAGTCTCGCCTGTGGTTCCCCTCTTCGTGGTTCTGAAAGCCCAAATTGCACCAATTAGTGCTAGTGGCCAAGAGCTTTGATGATCAAAAGATAATTTGCGAAGTAGTCCAATCAAAATCTTATTGGAACTCTCTGCTTGGCCATTTGCCCTGGGGTAATAGGCACAAGATTTTTTATGGAAGATTTTGTACCTGTCAAATATAAACTGGAGCAATTGATTTACAAAATGTGTGCCCCTATCACTAGTAATTTCCAGTGGGCAACCAAATCTTGAGAAAATACGTTTATACATAAATTTAGCTACTGTTAAAGCCGTGCAGTCCACAGTAACTTTAGCCTCTATCCATTTAGTGGCATAGCATGTGGCCATCAAAATATACTTTTTACCTCCTGGTTGCCCAGTTGGGCTAATTGGCCCTATGAAATCAAGACCCCATCGTTCAAATGGAAGCCATCCGGTAGATATGACTAATGGTTGGAAGTTCAATCTGGTTGGCGTGGGAGCACATCTCTGACAGATGTGGCATTCTTTTGCAAACTTGATTGCATCCTTGAAAATATGAGGCCACCATAACCCTTTGTGAACGATTCTATGAGCCAATTCTTCCCCCTTTAGATGTCCTTCATTGTGTGCAGCCTCCAGCAAAAGATTTACCTCTTCTGGATAGACACACCTTCTCAATATATCATCCTGACAGTATTTATATAAATTTCCATTTATAAGAGAATATGCTTTGGTTTTCAATAGCAATCTTCTCTTTTCTACAGGTGTCAAGTGTTCTGGGATCTTTCCAGTAGTGAGAACATGAAGAATTTCATCATACCAACGTGTCCGAATTGCTACTAGAAAAAGATTGCTATCCACTAGTTCATCATTAATACCTGTTGCCTTTTCGCTCATTGCCGTCCTGGACACTTGATCTGCCATGTAGTGCTCTTTTTCTGGCTTAATGTGAATATCAAAATTAAATTCTTGGAATAGGAGTAACCATCTCCAAATCCTTCCAGCTACTCTAGGCTTGTTTATCAAATACTTCAAGGGCTGATGATCATAAATAACAATGAAATGTACACCAAGGAGATAATGTCGGAACTTCTGAAGGGCAAATACAATAGCCAAACCTTCTCTTTCTGTTGTACTGTAATTTCTTTCAGCTTGGTTGAGTAGTCTGCTTGCATAAGAGCTAGGTCTATCCGCTTTGTGAGATGATGGTTGAGCTAGAACTGCACCAACAGCATGAAGACTAGCATCTATATGCACATGAAATTCCAATGACCAATTAGGAACACTTAAAAGTGGAGCAGTACATAGCCTCAACTTTAGTTCACAAAATGCTTTGTCGGCTTCAGCACTCCATGAGAAAGGGATCTTTTTACTGGTAAGCCTTGACAAGGGCTTAGCAATTTCCGAATACATCCTAATGAATCTTCTGTGATACCCTGCATGGCCCAAGAAACTTTGCACTTCCTTTGGGCTTTGCGGAATTGGCATGGAAAGAATAGCTGTAACCTTTGCACGGTCAACAGTTATACCTTCAGCAGATACTATGTGACCAAGAAGAGTGCCCTTAGTGACCAAAAAGTGACATTTATCAGGATTCAATTTCAAACCTGTTTTGAGACATTGCTCAAAAATTTCTTTTAAATTTTCCAAATGATCATGGAAATCTTGAACTGCCGCCCTTCTATCTGTACCTGAGAATACTGAAAAGTCATCCATGAATATGCGGAGAAAGGTTGTTAACCATTTGCCCAATATCAGATACATCGCTCTATTAAATGAAGCTGGTGCATTCTTCAAACCAAAAGCCATGCGAGTATAAACATAAGTGCCCCATGGGGTAACAAAGGCTGTTTTGTCCCTATTATCAGGATGGATCACTATCTGATTGTAGCCACTAAAACCATCCAAGAAACTATACAAAGTGTGACCAGCTACATCTTCAAGTACTTGCTCTGTGAAGGGCTGAGGAAATCCATCTTGAATAGTCACTTTATTCAAAGCACGGAAATCAACACATACCCTTATTTTTCCACTATTTTTCTTCGGCACAATAACCATAGAAGAAAGCCACCTGGAATGTTCTACTGGCACAATTATACCTGCTTCTACTAATTTTGTAATCTCTGCTTTTACTGCTTCTGCATACTTCGGATTGAGTCGATATGGTCTACTTCTTACAGACGCGGCTCCCTCAACTAAGGGTATCCGATGTAACCCAAGCTCTTCTGGTATTCTTGTTAGATCCTTGTAGGACCATGCGAAGACACTTTTGTAAGTAAAGAGCAAAGAAGTTACCTTCTGTAGCAAGAGAGGATAATGCCTCAACCAGGATGCCAAATGGACCATTTGAGGGTTCCCTTCATCCCCCAAATTTACTTCTTGAACCAATGTTTCAGGACTGGTTTTGCTTGAGAAATCATCTCCACTATATGCAGGAGTGGATTTTAATTTATATTCTGCAACATGTTCTTTCATCCAACCTTGAGGTATATCTGCAAAAGGGAGATCTTCTCTGCTCTTAGGTTCATAATCTTCCCTCTCTGATACTTTTATATTGGTAGCCTCTTCAAAGATTGTATTTTCCTTCAGTTGCTCATTCTCCAACACCTTGTGGTCTTCATTGCCCTTTTCTGTAATTTCCTTATCTGCAAGTTCTTCCTCAATTTCATTTATCTCCACTGTGCAACACTCTGCACTTCCCATCATCCAATTTAACAATGTATCATCTTCTTGGGGTAGAGAGGGCATTACCTGAGTATCCATAGTATATCCAGTGGTTTTTCCTGAATCAAATCCTTCTTCTAAGTGAAGTTGCAGTTGGCTATTGGTGCTTGTTGAAATCCATAGTTTATTTTTTCCCCAATCTTGCAAAGCTTTTGCTTGTCTCAGCCAAGGTCTCCCCAGGAGCAAAGGATAGGAAGTCTCCTGTGGAAGTTCAATAACAACAAAATCCAATACAAAGTGGCAATCCTGTACTATCATCCGTACCTTTTCAATAATGCCAAGAGGCGCAACCCGATGTTGATCTGCTAGTGTAACTGTAAATGGTGCCATTTTGGTGGGGTTCAAATTTAGCTTCTTCATTGTAAAATCTGGCATCAAATTGATACCAGAGCCTCCATCTATGATCACACCTGTAAGAGCTTCATCCTTTATACAAACTGATAATCTTGAACTTTGGTAGTCTGCTAAGGGTGCAGGGGGAAAGTCAACCATGAATCCATCTATACTAGGTGATTGGACTAAGTGAGCAGAGTGTATAATCTTCAGTAAGTCACTTCTTATTTTTGAATCCATCCTTATAAGTTCATATAAACTAACCTTGTGATGAATACCTTTCAAGATCTGTTCAATGTTTACCTCCTGAGTGTTTTCTTGCAGACTTGTTGGTTGGCCCTTTAGAGAAGTAGTCATCTTATTATAAGCTCCAATTTGTGCTTGGTCCTTCCATCCAGACTCCTTTTCTTCCTCTTTATCCTGAAATCCTTGTTGTTCATCTCTCTGTGTTGCAGCTGCTTGCCTAGCTCTAGTCATCATGGGCATTGCAGAGGATGAAACAGCATAAGTCTGAGTGGTTTTTCCTTCTTCATGTGGAGAGACTGCAATCATATGAATTGGAGCAGGACGACCTCTTGGGAAATCTTCGGTATAATGATCCTTGGCCTCTGGACAATGTTGACAAGGAGGTGCATCTTCTGGGAGGGAACACCTATTTTGCATGTGGCCATATTCACCACAACGATAGCACATCAAGGGTCTATTATATCTAGGCTTTGCAGGCCTATTCTCCTCTCTATTAGATGTATTTGAAGTACTAGCATAGTATGAATCCAAAGTTTGAGGGTTACCTCTCTGCTGTGTACCCTTGAGGTAATAACAATCTCTGGCTTCATGACCATCTTTTCCACAAAATTGACAGCTTACCTTAATAGGGCAATTAGCATTGGAATGTCCATTGTTGTTACAGATTGTACACCAAATTTGTCTCCTTATATCCTGAGTGGTCTTCAAATCTTCTAACTCTCGGCGAAGTTGAGCTACTTCATCATCAGTGCGACGCAGTGGTGGCAAGACCTTCTCTTCTTGTTGATTTTGTTGCATCTTCAATGCTTCCAGTTCCCTCCTTAGTTGCTCAATAGGATCCAGATCTGCAGCATACTTTTGTTGTGTATCCCCTTCAAAATGTTGCCTTGCTTCTTCAATGCGTGATGCCGCTGCAACAAAATCATTGAGGGTCGCATCCAATCTAAGAGATTCACCAAGCTTCTGCTAAGATGACCTAGGCAGAGCCTTTTCGATCCACTTTTAACCAAAAAGTCACCTGGAGCATGTGGCAGACGTGCAACAAGTGCTTTTGTTCTAGTGTGAAGTTCATGAAAGGAGTCACCTGATCTTAGCTTCAAATTCTCTAGCTGATCTAGAGCTCTTTCCGAGGAATCACTTGGTCGGAATGTCTGTGAGAACGCCACCTTCAAAGCCTCCCATGTAGTGAAATGGCCATCTGCATATTGACTATACCATTTATCCGCAAGACCCTCCAATGTGGATGGAAAAAGTGCCAACATTGCATCCTCTCTATTTTGTAGACCTCTTCCACGGCATAAAGAGATGAATCTCCTCACATGATCATCAGCATCCTCATAAGCATGTCCCTTGAAGGTAGGGAATTTGATGTTTAATCTGGAGAGCAAATGAGAGAGGTCCTCCATTTGTACTGGTGTTTCTTCGGACGTATCTGAGGAGAAGTCTAGGGTTCTCCTATACCTCTCTTTTGACAATGGTGTCATACCCAAATCTATAGATAAATTTAGGGAAGGTAGAGGGGAGGTAGACTCACTAGCCGTGGTTATTGCTAACTTGTTAAGGCTCCTCCTAACACGAAGAGAATCCTTATCTGCTCGTGTATGGGTCATGTACCTACTTGCCAATGTAATAGGGCAAAAATACCCCTCACAGAAATGCAAAGGTCCCACCGTGCGTGCCAAACTGTAGAGGAGGTACTGGGGTATCCGCTTTTAACAAGAGTAAAGATTAAGGATTAACACTTCCAGTACGTCGCCTACTCAAGGGGGTTCTCTTTAGGGAAGTATACCCTTTAACATTTCTGTGAGCAGGTAGATAACACGGATTGCACAGAGTGGTAAATACTTCGGAAATATGGACAACAAATGACCAAGAAGACCGTACACTTCCTGATTCAAATAAGGTGATTACAAGGTTGGGCAGAGTGATGCTCAAAAGTGCAAACTTTGTGCTAACGAGCCACAAGCTTAGGGCTAACAAGCCACCCTAAAAGTAAATAACTTTAACACAACAGATTCTTCCCATCAGCATAAGGGGCCACTGATACGCAGACTAACTCAGAACAATACAAAGAATTTCTCAAGAGGATAGAACCTAATCAACAACACTGACTCACAGAAAAGAAGAATCCAAGCTACTCTCTTACACTATAGTGCTCATAGCCCTCCACTGAGAAGCCTACCCTCTGCATACACACTACAGAGTAGCTCCTACAACAGGCTTGAAACCACCAAGTGCAAGAGAGGACTTCTGCTCGTATACACAAACCACTGTATCTCTAAAATTGTTGTACCCTAATGAGCACAAATCCATTGCTTTTATAGGTCTCAATAGGCCAAGAGGCCTTGCCGAATCTTCACTTCCATTGATCACGCGCCGGTGGAATGCCCAAAATTGGAGGGGTAGGTCAAATATTCCCTTGATTTGAACTGGATCCACAAAGATAGGTAGTCGCCATGGATGGTTGCTGGCAATTCCACTTTCACTTTTAACAATTCACTTTTCATCTTCTTTCTTGCAATTAGAAGCCCGAACATCTTTGCTACTGATATTGTCTACCATCATCAATATAGATTTTAGGATTGAACCGTTTGGTACATGTGCATCCTGGTAAGGAGTACTCTTTCATCCTTTCCACTTGTCGGAAGAAAGTGTAAGGTACTCCAGGAAAGCTCCTACCTGCAACACCCTTGCCCCAAAAAGGCTCTCTCAATATATCGAAGCACAAATGAACCTTGGCTCCCACTGGATGTGGACCAACATGCTTGTTTGCAGATCAATAATCTGATTTCCCTCGCGCGTCTGTGTATGTGTGTGTGGGTGTGAGTGTGCATGTGTGTGGGTGTGAGTGTGCATGTGTGTAGGTGTGAGTGTGTGTGGTTATGTGCGTGCATGCAGGTGTGTGTGAGTGGGGTGTGTGTGTGAAAATGTGTGTGTGCTTGTGTATGTGTGGGGTGTGTGTAGGGATGTGTGTGTTTTGTGTGGTTGTGCATGTGTGTATGTGTGAGGAAGTGAGGGGGAAATGTGGTTGGGTGCGGAGTGGATGAGGGGGAGGAGGCGGAGGGGGCGGAGCGGGGCGGGTCTGCGCGCGGCGGAGAGGAGAGGGGCGGGCTGCGGGCGGCGGAGGGGAGGAGCGGGGGCGGTGGGCGGAGGGCTGCGGGGTGAGGGGCGGGGGTGGTGGGCGGAGGGCTGCGGAGTGAGGGGGCGGGGGTGGGCTTCTGCGGGGTTGGGCGGGGGTGGTAGGCGGAGGGCTGGGGCGGGGGTGGTGGGCAGAGGGCTGCGGAGGGGTGCGGGGTAGCGGGGATGGCGGGAGGAAGAGAGAGAAGGAGGGGAGAGAGAGAGAGAGAGAGAGAGAGAGAGAGAGAGAGAGAGAGAGAGAGAGAGAGAGAGAGAGAGAGAGAGAGAGAGAGAGAGAGAGAGAGAGAGAGAGAGAGAGAGAGAGAGAGAGAGAGAGAGAGAGAGAGAAAGAGAGAAAGAGAGAGAGAAAGAAAAAGGGAGAGAGGGAGGAGGAAAGAGAGAGAGAGGGGGGAAGAGAGGGGGAGAGAGAGAGACAGAGAGAGAAAGAGAGAAAGAGAGAGAGAGAGAGAGAGAGAGAGAGAGAGAGAGAGAGAGAGAGAGAGAGAGAGAGAGAGAGAGAGAGAGAGAGAGAGAGAGAGAGAGAGAAAGAAAAAGGGAGAGAGGGAGGAGGAAAGAGAGAGAGAGGGGGGAAGAGAGGGGGAGAGAGAGAGAAGGAAGAAAAAGGGGGGGGTCACACGCGGAGAGAGCAAGAGGGAGCTTGCAAGAGATACGGAGATCTTATCGGTGGTTACAGAAGAAGTGCCATCTAGACATAGCTGGCGATGAAATGTCCATCCTTCTGTATCAGGCCTATACTACACTTGCGGATCCCGATCAGAGATCCATATGTGATCAATCTATTGCATGTTCCTCGGAATTACAGGGCTATACTGGTTCTCCATTTTGTTCCAAATGGCTAGGACCTTCTCATGAAGAGAGAGCTATCTTCGTTGATGAGAGCCACTGTGTAGGTTGTCTATAATGTGCCCTTATTGCACCAAACACTTTCGCCATTGAGAGCAGATATGAACGAGCAAGAGTGTTTGGTCAATAGGGTGACTCTAAACGGGCTATAGGGGATGCCATTAAAGCTTGTCCTGTTGATTGCATCACGTGGGTTGAGAGATGCCAATTAGCAACATTGGAGTTTGTGATGTCAAAGGAGCCTAGAGTCCGAGTTGGGTTTAATGTCCATAACAATGGTGGTGTGAGGCCATCTGATGTCTTCAAGGGTGCAGAAAAGCTTATGGAGAAGATCAAGCAGCAGGAGCAGAAGAAGGAGGGGTATTACACAAAGGATCTATAGGTTTGGGGAAAGAACAAGTTATGGATTTCAAGATGTACTAACAATCAATTACAAATACATCTAGAAGAAGGAGCACAAATCGGGAAAGCTACTAGGTATATGATTGACACTCAAATAATTCCTTCTCTACCGCAAGAAGATGATACATTATTCAATTGGATGATGGAGAGTGCAGAGTGTTACACTATGTAAATCAATGAAATAGATAAAGAAATTGCAAATGAAGAGGTTCCAGAGGAAGCCCATGGAAGTTAGAAAGAATCATAAAATGAGAATGTGCACTTGGATACTAATAGGAAAGGGTCAATAAATATTGAAGCATTGGAAAAGGCTAATGTTTATCATTAGAGCAAACAAGACCTCCCATTTTTCAAGATCACTCTACGATGGACCAAGGAGTATATTGTGGATCACAAGCTAACCTCCACTCCTACATATAATGGAAATGATTATTCAAGTAAATACAATCGTGAAACACTTGTTCAAGAAATAAATCTTAGAGATGAAGAGAACCCTCAGATATTACACTTGGTCTCTTGGTTGTGGTGTTATCCTCCTTTACTATAGAAGGAAACTTCTCTACATTTTTCCTATAAAAATGTCTTTGCATGGTCCTACAAGGATCTAACAAGGATATCTAGCGGGTGTGGTTTAGTGGATGTGCCTTGTACTCCCAGGGAGACGGTCAGGGTTCAAGTCTCGCCTAAGGTTGGATGCCTCTAAGTCCCCCAAGATGGGTGCCTTTACCTTACGAGGTTGGGTGTGTGTGTCTTTCAAATTCATTGTACTAAAAACAAAGGATCTAACAAGGATTCCAAAGGAACTTGGATTATATCGAGTACCCTTAGTTGAGGGAGCTAGACCTGCAAGAAGTAGGCCTTATCAAGTCAATTCAAAATACGAAGAAGTAGTAAAACTAGAAACATCAAAACTAAAAGAGGAAGGTATTATTCTTTTTTTAGAACATTCAAGATGGCTTTCCTCCATGGTTATTATACCAAAGAGAATAGTCGAAAATAAGAGTATGCATTGATTTTTGTGCTTTAAATAAGGTGACCATTCAGGATGGATTTCCTCAACCATTCATAGAGCACGTGTTTGAAGAAGTATACTACAACAGATTTGCCGTATACTGAGGCTTTTACCAAGGAAATTGAACGGGGTGCATTTTTGCCCCGACATCGATGTAGGTGTTGGTATGCACATTGGAAATAAAGAACCGATATAGATGTTGATATAAGCATCGGTATGAGTGTCGGTATAACCATCGCTGTACACATCGATAATATCCAGGTGCATACTAATGGTTATACCAACACCTATGCTGGATGCACCGTCGCGTATACCGGCACCCACTTGGTGTACTGATGCTTATTCCGATGGCATTATTGGGATTACCGTCGCTTATACCAAGGACCATATCTGCAATTTTTTTTTTGGGCAGAGTGTGTTGTCTTTTTCTACAACAACATTACCATGATGTTGCTTAGCAAAAGACAATACACTCTGCCCAAAAAAAAAGCTGAGCACATGTGATGTGTACTCTAATGGCAACGGAAATATGATTTCATAAAAACAAAATATTATTGGACACAAAAGAGATAATCAGAATGAACCATGAACCATGTACAAAAAGAGGTATATATTTCATAAATGAAGCATATATAAGAGTATGGCAAACCACTATCATATATGAGGCTTTTTACAAAGTGTGGCAAAGCATTGCCATATAAGAATCAAATACAAAATTTTGGTGTCCCACTGCCATACACATGCAAAGAATGTTCAATATCAACAGTCCTACAACAAAGAACATTCATGAAATGAGATAAATCCACATGAGATTTACAAACAACAAGTAAAAACCAAGTTTAAAAATTTATCACCTCATCTCAAACACTCCCATGAAACAATCGCACCGCCTCCCTCCAAGTCCACCAATAGTGCAGTCAATCCATGCTAATATCCATAAGCCTCCTCCGTTCGTGTTGGAGCATGACCCATTGCCAGCTCCTGCAAAAAAATATACAAACCATTAGAGGAACATGCATGAGAAGCTTAACACAAACAAATTCAATAAACCAAACGGTACTTACAAACTCATGATGCATCGTGTCATATGTGCAGTTGCCCAAATGTGATGGTCAAACCGTATCTAAATGTGTGGCTGTGGCATCTCGCTACTAGTGATATGGGTCACAAATTTGCTGCTACTTGTTACGAATCATATCCCACTCCTCAACATCTAACCATATAGGCTTTGCTAAGCCTACTCTGAAAGCATCACGAGCCTCAGATCGTCAATGGGACATAACTTCACATGCAGTGTGTAGAATCCACTCTGAACTAACAAGAGGCTGCCCATGTGCTAGCCGGAACTCCTGAACTCGAGGCTCATATGGCTTCTTTGAAGTGGATTCCTTGTTCAGACAAATTTCTAGAGAGAAACTCAGCATGAACCCGCCTTTAGGCTTTCACTCCTCGTATGCCATGTCCTCAGAACAGGTTAATGCTTTCAAGTACGTTCCTATGATGACCATGTATTTTTCTTTCACACAGATGATGAAAATACGAAGATAGCTATAGCATTGCGTGACAAGATAATCCGCACTTTTTCTGATATGATTCTGTACAAGCTCTGAATGAGTCTTATTGCTCCGCATCTAGTTGGAATGTTTGAAGTAGATTTAAAGGCGTCTACAGAGTTTGCAATGTTCGTTCCTTGGTTTAACCTGCATCGATGTGGCCTCTCGGCTTTTATTCATTCAATCACAGTTTTGCATTCCCTTATGAAAACACGGCCGTCCTCCAATACATGTGGTTTTGCACATGCTCACAAATTGTCTCTCTGATTGGCTATGTATATCTATATCCATCTAAGTATATATGTATGCAACTCACCACATGTAAGTACAATTCACTAGACACACACACACATAGAGAGAAAGAGAGAAAGAAAGTGATATACAAATGTTTATCAATTCTTGCTTTTCCAGATTACGCTCTCTATAGTTTTTTTTATAAATGGAGGTTCGGCCAAGGCCTACTCCCCCAACTTTAACTTTGAAATTGCGACTGTACAATGAAAGGCATAGTACCCATGGGACTCCCCTTATCCCACAAGAATAGGGTTTACAAGACTAAATTAAACGGCAGTCAACACTACCACAGGGATAGACAAACGGTGCCACTCATCCACACTACAAACTTTCGAAATTACATGTCCCTTACATGTTGCTGCCAGGGATTGAACCCTCGCCCCCGCCTCAAGAGGCAAGAGGCCCAACCACTAGGCCAGCAAACTGGGACACGCTCTCTATAGTTGTTTCTTTTAATGTTGTCTCCTATGAATGCTTCATAAATGAGTACAGAACTGCTTAGTTGATGTAAACACTATCTAAGGTTGACTTTACATGTTTTGCTTTAACATTCATCATACTGTATATAGATGACTATATACCTGTATGTGCCTAAATTTAGTTGATAACTATGTCATGATTCTTTAACCATAAGTTGAGTTCATGTTGAACGAGACATAAAAACAACATTTTTAAAATATGGTAAGTGAAATGCGTAGTATTATTTCGATCCTAAAATACTTGAGAGGTTGAACAATTTTCAAAACAATATGAATTGCAAGGAATATAGAGTGCAATTATTTCTGATTAAGTCGGCACTTTTTTGTTTCTTTCTGTGTTAAATAGTCGATGGTTTAGAATTGCATATTGTTTTCCTATGCAAGACTTAGCGTGTATGTATGTTTAGTTTGAATTATCCTCATGCATGCGCATATGTGAATGAATTCCTTGGGTTCCCTCAGAAAGCATCTACAGAGTACTAGAACAGATTTAGTACTCTAAGTTAGTCCTAAAACATGTTCGACTTTATGTGTGGGTAATTTTTTTTTTATATCTTTTAGATATATGATTCGCTTAAATATATGTAATATGAGAGTATTGCGTGTGAATGAGAAAGAGTAAAATATCCTAAAGAAAATAAAATGCTAGACTTTCAAACCTTTGTGACGATAGTTATATGTGAGTACATATATATGTATATGTATATGATTAGGATGTGTATATGTATATGTGTATGTTTTGATGTATGAATGAGTGTGAATATGCATGTGCATGTATGAATGAGTGTATGTTTATGTGTGTGCATGAGTATGTGATAGATTGAAGCATGTGTTCTTATGCATGTCTATGCGAGTATATATGCATGTATGTTATCAATGTGCATGTACATATATGAGATATGTATGCATGTTTAGTGCATGTATGCATAAGTGATGATGCACGATTGTATGAATGATTGATTTTTACATGTATCCAAGGGAATTTAAATATAAGGAATTCATGTGCTATGTTCGTTATGTCCAGAGATCGGGACTTCATGCACAAACATTTCAATTATGCACATCAGAGGTTTGTCCTTGCATGCTTTGTGTTTGGTCTTCGGTGAATTAAGCTTGTCTAGTTGAACTTAGCTACAACCTTCTTATCACTCGAATATAGAAATCTGGAGAAGCTAGACTTGTTAAACTAAATAAAGAGAGGATGAAATGCAATTATAGTTAAGCCTTACGTCTACATTCCCAGATTAGCTATTCAGAGAAGTTTCCTCTAATTGGTTCTTGGTAACAGCTTGTGGATGCAGTTGGTTTTGAGAAACCTGAACCTTTAAGAGGATGTACAATCACTCTCTATGCAATCGTTCAGAAGTCTTTTATTCTTTTGCACCCACACAGACTTACACTCATTCTGCTTCTTACCTTCATCTAATCAGAAGTTCTTTTGGTTTGATTGTCCTTGTTCATCTATGTACAGGTTTTCCCCTACTTGATCACACTCAGAATGCACGATAGTTTGAAGAGAAGTTCTCATTCATCACAAGCTGTCTACATCAAGAAGATGTTCACTACGGGTTTTTTGGTTTGATCAGAATTTCTTCATTCATATGCTCTGCAAACCTTTGTTCGAAAATCTGTTTAGAATTCTTCCTTTGTAGCTCCTTTGCCTAATCAATTTTACTTACCTTGCCACTAAGATTCTTGCCTCCTCCTAGTTTGAGCATTAGATGCCTCGAGGCTCATATGGATTCTTTCAAGTGGATTCCTTGTTCAGACAAATTTCTAGAGAGAAACTCAGCATGAACCCGCCTCTAGGCTTTCACTCCTCGTATGCCCATGTCCTCAGAACAAGTTAATGCTTTCGAGTACGTTCCTATGATGGCCATGTATTTTTCTTTCACACAGACGATGAAAATACGAAGATAGCTATAGCGTTGCGTGACGAGATAATTCGCACTTTTTTTGATATGATTGTGTACAAGCTCTGAATGAATCTGATTGGTCCGCATCTAGTTGGAATATTTGAAGTAGATTTAAAGGTGTCTGCAGAGTTTACGCTGTTCGTTCCTTGGTTTAACCTGCATCGATGTGGCCTCTCGGCTTTTATTTATTCAATCACAGGTTTGCGTTCCCTTTTGAAAACACGGCCGTCCTCCAACACATGTGGTTTCGCACATGCTCACACATTCTCTCTGTGATTGGCTATGTATATCTATATCCATCTCAGTATATACGTATGCAACTCACCAGATGTAAGTACAATTCACTAGACACACACACATAGAGAGAAAGAGAGAAAGAGAGAAAGAAAGTGATATACAAATGTTTATATCAATTCTTGCTTTTCCAGATTGCGCTCTGTATAGTTGCTTCTTTTAATGTTTTCTCCTATGAATGCTTCATGAATGAGTACAAAACTGCTCAGTTGATGTAAACACTATCTAAGGCTGACTTTACATGTTTTGCTTTAACATTCATGATACTGTATATAGATGACTATATACTTGTATGTGCCTAAATTTAGTTGATAATTATGTGATGATTCTTTAACCATAAGTTGAGTTCATGTTGAACGAGACATAAAAACAACATTTTTAAAATATGGTAAGTGAAATGCGTAGTATTATTTCGATCCTAAAATACTTGAGAGATTGAACAATTTTCAAAACAATATGAATTGCAAGGAATATAGAGTGCAATTAATTCTGATTAAGTCGGCACTTTTTTGTTTCGTTTTGTGTTAAATAGTCGATGGTTTAGAATTGCATATTGTTTTCCTTTGCAAGACTTACCGTGTATGTATGTTTAGTTTGAATTATCCTCATGCATGCGCATATGTGAATGAATTCCTTGGGTTCCCTCAAAAAGCATCTACAGAGTACTAGAACATATTTAGTACTCTGAGTTAGTCCTAAAACATGTTCGACTTTATGTGTGGGTAAAAAAAAAAAATTATATATCTTTTAGACATACGATTCGCTTAAATATATGTAATATGAGAGTATTGCGTGTGAATGAGAAAGAGAAAAATATCCTAAAGGAATTAAAATGCTAGAGTTTCAAACCTTTGTGACGATAGTTATATGTGAGTACATATATTTGTATATGATTAGGATGTGTATATGTATATGTGTATGTTTTGATGTATGAATGAGTGTGAATGTGCATGTGCATGTATGAATGAGTGTATGTTTATGTGTGTGCAGGAGTATGTGATAGATTGAAGCATGTGTTCTTATGCATGTCTATGCGAGTATATATGCATGTATGTTATGAATGTGCATGTACATATATGAGATATGTATGCATGTTTAGTGCATGTAAGCATAAGTCATGATGCAGGATTGTATGAATGATTGATTTTTACATGTATCCAAGGGAATTTAAATATAAGTACACAATCGTTTTATATGCATGAGCATGATTGAGAGATATATATGCATATGTATTTATGCATATGTGCCTGTACATATAGGTTACTGCATGTACAGTATAGGTTAGTGCATGTGCATATGAAAGATGCATGTGTGCATAAGTTAGTTGAATATGTATGCATGAATATATGATGATGTGCATGTTAAGATAGAGTTAGCATGTACAGTATAGGTTAGTGCATGTGCATATGAAAGATGCATGTGTGCATAAGTTAGTTGAATATGTATGCATGAATATATGATGATGTGCATGTTAAGATAGAGTTAGCATGTAGTACATGTGCATGTAGAAGGCATGAGAAAATGCATGTGCATATTAGAGGTAATGCATATGCATATTGATATGAAGTGCATTTATGCATGTGTAAGTAGCATGCATGCATAAGTGTGTGAGTAACATGTGCATAAGTGAGAGTAGTGTATGAATGCATATTAGTATGCATGCTTATGTATGCTAATTAGTGCATGAATGCATGCTAAGTATGTGTGCTTATGTATACTAGTAAGTGCATGTTTTTGAAGATATTTATATGAGTGCATGCTTATGTATGCTAATTAGTGCATGAATGCATGCTAAGTATGTGTGCTTATGTATACTAGTAAGTGCATGTTTTTGAAGATATTTATATGAGTGCATGCTTATGTATGCTAATTAGTGCATGAATGCATGCTAAGTATGTGTGCTTATGTATACTAGTAAGTGCATGTTTTTGAAGATATTTATACATGAGTGATTAATGCTCATATATGCATGTAAGTGAGCATATATGCATGTGTAGTATACATATGTATGCATGAGTTTAAAAATGACAGTTATGCATATGTACACATGCATGAATGAATACATGAATTGTGAAGTGGAATGCATGTGAAATGATGTGTATGCATGTGAAATGATGCATGTATCCATGTGAAGTGAATGTATGTATAAGTATGCATGTTTGCATGAGAAATGTTGAAGTATTGTATGATGTATATTTATATGGAAACAAATGTATGTTTACATTTATATAAATAATAGTTTACATTTATATAAATAATAGTTTACATATGTATGAAAGTTAGGAACTTAGAAGTCTATGTATACATGTGTTAGTATAGGTTTAAGTTATAATGCTAAATTATTAAATGAGTCTTTTATATTTATTCAAATCATACTTATGTTGGCTAATGATGTTCTCATTGATCATTGCAAAGGAGATTACGAGCTTACGAGATTATGAGTTTACGAGATTACAACATTACGAGCTTGAAGCAATTTATGAGTATTTAGAAATATATAATCTGTATAGGATTATTAACGAGAAATTGTATTAGCACTCTTTATAAAGTTTTGTATAGGCTTAAAACTTAATCTTGAAGTTCTTTATACTTTTACTCTGCAATTCCATTATGTTCTTTGCATTTTGATTTCATATGTCTAGGGATTTAGGGTCTACAAGCAGTTTTGAATTAGTATTTAGAAGCAGTTATGATATTAATAGTAAAGAATTAGATAACTTTATTATAGGAACACTTCTTCCATCTTCTATTGATAACACGTTTAGTAACGAAAATAAAGAAATAGAAATAAGTAAAGATAAAATAGTTGACAAAACTTTACATTCAATAGAGTACGATCGTAATCTTTTCAGGGTTTTACCTTTACTCTCTATAGTCTTACTAGAACTTGATAACAAAGAAGATCTATTTGCACCTAATTTAATAAGAAAAACTAATTCAAGTCAAATTAAAAACGAAGTAGTTGATATAGTTAAAGATAAAATAGCTAGTGGGGAATTAGTTTTTCCCTTTTATTTAGAAGCTATAGCCAGCTATAGAAATGCACTTCCTTACAGTCCGTAGTCCTAAGAATCCAATTCTTAAATTACACTCAAATAGATTAAAAAACTATATCTTTTATCACTCCTAAACGGAAGATTCAATACAAGACCCAAAGCATAGTACTTAGAAACACCCTGCGTGTAGTCACATGGTTAGGTTAGCGTGAATCTTTTAGATGAACGTTTGCCTCCCTTCCCACCCCTCTATGACACCACGGATGTTCAATTTTGCATTGTAAATCAGATCAAAAGTACTAAAGACAAACACTGTTGGGCACTCTCGATGAAGATTGTGCACACGAAGTTTTGAATTATTGAAGTTTTTGCTTAATCCTCTCAATGATTAAGTGAGCTACACATACAAAGTTTCTCTGTTTTGAATTCTTCATGCATATTTCATGTGCTCAGATTATTATACAGTACATAATAACTTAATGTTGTTTTCAATCATGGCATTTGCATTGTGATTTGTTTATGATGAAAATTGACCATTGCTCTTTGGTAATAGTGTTCTGAAATGAAACCAAACAAATCCAAGGTATGCTAAAGCTTTTGGAAATTATACTCTATTACAAATCATCTGCGATAAGTCGGCTTGATGAACATGTCTATGAATTTGATTTCGTTAGCTTAACATCATACATACATCTGTATATGTTTCCGTTTATAGGAGCATACATTGAATAAATGGAAAATGTCGCGACTAATGGTGGAGAGTGACATTGTAAGCTTTTAAGTTTGCTAAACTTAAGAAGTTAAGCTATCATATGTTATGATTTATGATAGAGTTAACGAGAAATAAAAATGATATTCTTTGTATGTTGAGTTTTGAATAAATACTTTGATACCAGGCACTATAATTGAAGATTATAGAGATTTGGATGTGACAGTAAAAGCCATGAGATTTATTTAAGCAATAAGAATGTGATGACATCACCATCAAACATGATCTATGAACTGCTTCAACGCTAATGCCCTTATACTAAGAAATGATTATAGATAACTCAAATTTATTTCTTCTGTGAAGTAGGACAAGCAAATTTATTCTGCTAAGCAATAAGAGAATAACAATAAATTGAAGGATTCCCTTTTGAGCTAATCAGATTCTCTTTGAGTTTCCACTCCACCTAAGTTTGCTCCAAGCACCCGGCGTGCATCGTGATTCCAGCGCTTGGCTTGATCCTCTAGCCGTCGCTTTCGCGCCTACAATGATATGACAAAGGTGCATCTAATTTGTTCTCATGCAAAGTCTACACCAACCATTTTGGCATAGTTTTTGCCTCCTCAATATCAGCTCTCTCATCAACAAGTGCATCATGTGAATCTGCATTCGAAATGGGATGATCTACATCATCACATGAAACCTGCAAAGGCGGAGAAGTTGCCTCATTGGAACCAGTACTAGACTGTCCACTTGTAAAAAGAGGCAGCAAAGTATCATACATATCTTTGGAGCTAACAAATGCCTTCTTAGTACATGAAAGCAATGGCTGAATAGCATCTTCCACAAAAACAACATCACAGCTTACTAGAATGTGTTTAGTTTATGGATGATATGGACGATGGCCTTTACTTTCGGAACTGTACCCAACAAAAATACATTTTACTACTTTATCATCCAATTCTCTACAATGTTTTTCAGGCACTAATCCATATGCCAAACAACCAACAACATGTAGATGAGCAACAGATGGCTTCCGATCATAACAATCCTCATATGGAGTGATAGATTGGAGCACGTTAGTGGTAATCTTGCTAAATGCATATGTTGCACACATGACAGCCTCAAGCTAGAAACGGTGGTAAAGCCTGACTCTTGACCATACACCTCGCCATCTCCATGAGTGACATATTCTTCCATTTAGCAACTCCATTCTATTGAGGTGTATATGGTACTATATATTGGAGTTTTATCCTACGTTCAGTGAGAAATGCATTTCAGAAGACATATATTCTCCCCCTCAATCAGAACGGAGGGTGCCCATTTTACATGTTAATAGATTTTCGGCCAGCACCAAAAACTGTTTGAAGCTCATGAACACTTCAGACTTTTCCTTCAATGGATATACCCATGCATGCCTCGAAAAATCATCGATGAAAGTCACAAAGTAAAGACAATTTCCAAAAGAAGGTGTCTGCATAGGACCACAGACATCACTATGTACAAGCTGCAATTTCTGAGTAGCGTAAACTGAACCATATTTTGGAAAGGAGGAACATTGCATTTGCCCAAAATACGGCCTTCACAAACATTTTTTCTAGGTGCCTCAAGTTTAGGCAAAGAGGACATCATTTCAGATTTCAGGTGTAGCAAACTAGAAAAATTCAGATGACCAAAGAGTGCATGCCAAAGCTTTGCATCTAACATAGCTTGAGAATCAGGTACTGCACATGCCAAGTCATTCACCGATTTTTCATAGTCTATGAGCTTATGCAGCCCACGATATAAAATGCTAGAACCAATAATCACGTCGCCATTTCACAGATCATGAACTGTACATCTCTCATCAACAAATTTCACAACCAAGACAATATTGGCTAATGTAGAAACTGATAACGGATTTTTCTTGATCCCTGGCATAAAGGAAGCATCTGACAAGTGAAAGAACTACCATTAGAATTAGTCAAAATGATCTTACTAACTCCCATAACAGGATAGGAGGAGTAGTTGGTGCATGTAACAGTATTCCCTATAGGGGCAGGCTTGAGTGAAGAGAAGAAACTGCACTGCGAGGTAATATGTTTGGTTGCCTCACTGTCAAAGTACCAAACATCTAAGTCTACTACAGACATGCACTACTCATAAGAAGATGGATCAAAATTGCAAATAGTAAAAAACACCCATTCTTCTTCCTACACAAGATTTGCTGACTCTATTTTTGGTGTAGAGGCCTCTACAACAACCATTCCAACCTTTTTTTTCTTTCCCTCTTTTGTTAGAAAATTGTCCATATAATCACCTTTATTCATGTGCTCACTCTTCAACTATTTTCGGACGTAAGCAGCACGAGCCTCATTCCTAGCTTGGTACAATGTGCTAAGTGTATCCCAAGCATCCTTAGCTGTTCTGCAAGAGCAAATGTGAGGAATAATGGCCCGTTTGACAGACCAAGCTATCAATGCATGTGCTTGAGCATCTCTGCCATCCCAAAAAATCTTCTCTATAGTAGGTGCATCATAAACCACAGCACGAACAGGAATATGCAGAATATCATCATCTTCAACACCTTTTGCATGAGCTTCAGTACTTGCAATTGTAATAGTTGCACGTGTGATAGGATGTTTGTCAACACCTTGCACAATGTTCCACGGTCCTTTTGCAACCAATAACGGGTAGTTGATACCTTAACAACCGACATACGGAATACTTCACTACTTTCAGCCATGGCTGGTGACTAAAATACCTTGATGCATAAAACTGACTATATCTCAAAAAGTTGAACAGAAGTGCGCATACGAATTCAAGTGGACCCATAATAGACTTTGAGATGCTTATACGGGCGAATCAAAACTGGTATATACCTTTGGCACAAAAAGATAAAATTGCCTACACAATCACTCCGATAGTGCATTCGGAGGCCGAAACGAGCTCAGATTGCGATCTCGGCACCACAAAACGAAGTAGTTTTGATCTCGAAAAAAGTTTGAGTATGGTAACCAAAATTCGTGTGATTCTGAGAGTGCAACCGGAGAGGTGTCGACGATGCCCTAGATGAAGCAGCAACTTGCTCTGATACCAATTGATGGAGTTAGACATCTGCGGAACCATGCGAAGAGCACAAGGAAGAGGAAGAAGAAGCTTGGAGCACAACACACAATACTCAATGTATTACCACTAGAATGTACAAAAATATGTAGCATGTTAGGGCAGTAGGCATATATACAAGCCCGGGGAAAAAAAACCTTCTAAAGAGGGAAAAAAGTATCCCAGCGGTCCTAGAGTATTCACACACATGACTACCTAAATATATCAGCATGCATCAAATTCATGGGATAAATAACCTACCCCTCCATTTGGCCTTAGACTCTTTAGTGTTTTTACTTGGATTTTCAAAAAGGGCAAGCTGCTTCCTGAAACATGAAAAGAATTCATCCTTATGCCTCATAAAGTATAGGATGGTCCATCTGCTGCAATGAGCAATAAAACATACATAGTACTTGGATACTAAAATTTATGGCTCTTTGTTAGGTCCTCGGACATCTATGTGGACTAGCTCAAACAAGTCACCATGGATGTATCTTTTCTTCATGAAAGGTTGTATGTGTGTTTTCCCAAGCTTACAAGCACTACACTTATATATCATGTGTTGTTTGGAAATATTTGGTAGGCCAAGAACACTTTTATCCCTGCACATCTGCTTCAAATTACTTTCACCTATATGAGCACCACGTTTTTGTGCCACATCTCTATTTTGATAATGTCTAACTACCATAATTGAATAGAGCTATATTTCTAGTGCCTTGGATCTCAATTGTAAAAAGTCTACCTGTGTTTTCTCCTTTTCCTATTCTCTTGAGTCCTTGGTGTGGATCTTCAACAAAGGCTCCATTCCTTGTGAACCTTACCTCCAATCCTTTCTCTACAACTTGCCCAAAACTTATGAGACTTTTTTTTATGGTATGTACATATAATAGCATGCAGAGTAGATTCATGTTTCCATCTAGATTCTACACATTTCCAATCTTTTCCACTGAGTGTCTAGTGTCATCTTTTGTTTGAACCGCATGTCTATTTCTTGGATCTTTCAAGTCAAAGAGGAGAGACACATTCCTTGATATATGATTTTGACAACCCGAATCTATATAAAATACATGTTCATTTGATTTACCTTGCTTCATAGTCATGTTCATAAAAAGACGTGAATCCTTCTCTTTTCCCTTCACTGTAATTGTTGTAATCTCTTCTTCCTCTATATCCTCCTTGATGATTTGTATTTTTGAGTTGTTGTTATTGTAGCCATTGAAGTTATTCGTCTTCCACTTCCATAGCATCCTCTATTGAAGCCTCTCCCTGTTTGATTTCTAAGGTTCTTGAAACAATTCTCAGTTGCATGATTATTTAGGCCACAAATGGCACATGGACATAAGCTTTGAGATCTTCCCCTACCATGTCTACCTCCTCTACCTCTTCCTCTTGAACCTCTGCCTCTAGTTACATAGTTTTCTTGAGAGGTGCTACCCTCATCATCAGATGTTTTACCTTTGCTTTTGATATCCTTACTCTTGTTCTTATTTATGTATAGGGCAGAGAATTGATTCCCTTTTGGGTTGTGTCCATTCTTCATAAGCTTTTCCGCATGTTTGAACAATTGTCCCATGAGGGTGTTTAAGTCAAGAACCTACATTTCAATGTATAGGTCCATTGTTGTGGTGAAAGCTTCCCATTTATCATCCGCTTTGATTCCATTTATTACTTGCCTTACTATGTACTCTTCATCTATGAATTCTCCAATGTTGCCAAGTTTATCTGCTAATTCCTTCATCTTGGTGACAAAATCAGTGACACTTTGCTTGCGCATCTTCTTGAGTGTGGTAAAATCCATCCAGAGTTGGCTCTTCCTAGCTTTAGTACTTGATGAAAAGAATGCTGCAAGAGCATTCCATGTCTCTTGTGAAGTCTCACAGCTCCCAATGTGTGAAATAAGAAAATTAGACATTGATTTGAGAATGTAAGACCTGGCTAGAGCTCCTTTGAGCACCTTGGGGTTAGCCTCTCTTGTTCTTCTTATGCCTGGTTGTCCTTTGCTTCTAAGGATTGGCATCATCTCATCTCAAGAGATGTAATCATAGAGATTTCTCCCTTGATGATATGCTTCCATTCTAAGTGACCAAGTTGAGTAATTGCCTTGATCCAATTTTTCAGTGGATGAAGGAAACCCATCTCCCATGTTGAGTTGATGTAACTTTCATACCACTCTGAAGAGATGGTTGAATATAGTCCATAGATTAGGAGTCCACCTTATCCAAAATTTGAATATTGAAAATAGTAAATTTTGGAAAATGAAAAATATTTTACACCAAGATTAACATGCATCAATTTTGTTTCTCAAATTCTATGTTCGTCCAAATATATTTTTGACCTTATGAATTAATTGAAATCCATGTCTGCATAGGAGGGGAAAGGTCTACAGTCATGGGAGATGACTTCGCCACCCATAACTTCTTGAACTACTCACTACTGAAGAGATAAAAGTTGCTTCAGCAAAAGTCTCCACATCAATATGTAGTGTCCATGATAAAAGAAAAAGAAAAGAAAATTTGGGACAATATGATATGTGGTCTCAAAATCAAGTTTCAAGGATTCGAAGATAACTTGATTTCTAGACCATGTATATGAACTTATGTGTTGTTGGTGAGGGAATGGCTTTGGGGTCTACATAGATCATTAAAAAGGATTTTCCTTTTAAATACTTTGGAATTTGAAAGAAAAGGTATCCCTTACTTGGTTTTAGGGGAAATTTGATGTGTTGAGTAGTCCATTGATCTCAATTATAAAACTTAAAAAAGCTTGTAAATACTCATAAAACTAAATTTTCCATGATACTCACAACCAATATAGATGATGTTTATAATATAAATCTAGTTCCATATGCTTCATGTGTTGGATCTCTAGCCTTAAATTATGCTTGAGGTTAATTGATCTACATAAGAAACATCATTTGGATTGTTTCTCATTAAATAGTTGTTATTTATACTCATGTTTTTGGAACTTTATAAGGATCTTTAATGATCACCTTTATGTAAAAGCCTAGAGATTTATTTCTTTTTTGCAAGATCATAAAATACTAGAAACAAATTCCATCATTTGGATGTATTTTAACACAATGGTTCGTCAATAAATCAAGTCACCTAAATCGAATCATCAAACTTGATTTTAATTTCCCTAGATTATAGGAGATTGATTCCTTCATTCCAAAAAACAATCTAGCTTTGTTTTGAACTAAAAAACCACTTGTAAAATTCATGGAAAACTTCAAGAGCCTACATAAAGACATCCAATCATTTTTACATTTCATTATAATGAAGCAAGATACATACACTTTTGTTCATCATTGTGTTGCTTTTTCACTTTCCTACACCATCATCTTCACCAATATTTTTCTTGAAGGAACTACTACTCTCTCTATAGAGCTCCATATTGGATGAATGAACATTCATTAATTAAACTAACACTGTCTAGTTTATGTGTACAAATTTTAAGAGCATTTTTCATAGAAGATTTTGAACAATCTATAATTCCAGGTCTCAGGGGATATCTCTACACCCCCCTAATCAGTCCGCGACACCTATAGTAGTGCTAGGTTTATTCCAAAAGCATATCTGTCTTATCTATTCTACTCGTGTGCATTTTAGGTATGCGAAACTATGTATCATATTTCTCCAAAAGGAATGTATCCTATTGTAATCATGTTGGCTACTCTGAGCATTTGAGGTTGAGTGTTTCATCCAAAGTAGCAAGTTTTAGATCTAGTCAAAGTGCAAACTTGTGTGTTTTGTATGAATATTTTCACATTCATGTTCCAAAGTATTTGGTGGATTTTATGGCACTAGTCAAAAATCTAGAAGGTCTATTTGACTCTCCAGAATCACAATGGTTGTAGATCATTGAAGAAAATCATATTTAATAGGGGAGGGATAATTATCCATAGAATTTGATGAGTTCTTGGAGGATAAAGGCATAAAAAGTGAAGTCAATAATAGTTTTGAGCCTGAATTGAATGAAATTATAGAGAGAAGAAACAAGGCCCTAGTTGCATCAAGTAGCACAATGATTGAAGAGAAGAGGTTGCCACACTATTTATGGGAAAACATAATCTAAGTTTTTTTATAAATTTTCAATTTACCGCCATCAAAACAACTTTAAGGTATGACTCCTTATGAAGCATGGAACGATACAAAAATATGTCTAGGACATTGCAAGGTATTTGGTTGTTTAGCTTCTGTACATGTACCTTCAAAAATCAGAGGTTAACACAATGACAATGCAACTAGTGTAGTATTTATTGGTTATGATTCAACTTAGATGGGCTACAAGTTTTATAATCCAGCCACCATAAAAATCACCATAAGAAGAGATGTTGTGTGTGAAGAGTGAAGCTCTTGGTATGATAAAGACAACTAGAAGGTAAACCCACCATATGATCTTGATTCCAATTTCCATCCATTAGGTAGCAAGCATGATACACAGGTCTAGGATCCAATAAGTAAATCTAATAATGACCAAGATGAGGAGAAAAGAAAATCTACTCTCTAGAAGTTGAGAGGAAAAGTAAAATTTTGAGAATGTGGACAATTCTTCAAGCATACTCCTAGAAGGTAAACAAGGGAGAGAAAGAAATTTGAACGGTATGGATATTATTCTATATTTTTTAGAAAGCATTCAATTTACTTCGCACAAGAGTCAATTTTAGAAGAACCTTCAACCTATGAAGAAGCAAAATCTAACCCTAATTGTGATAGGGTTATAAATGAAGAGATAACAACATTGAAGTAAATGGACATGTGGGAATTGGTTCAAATGCAAATTAACTAGAAGGTCATAGGTCACAGAAGGGTCTATAGGTTGAAAAGGAATTCAAATGGATCAATATGTAGGTAGAAGGCTAGATTGATTGCCAAGTTATATGCTCAAACTCATGGTATAGATTATAAGGAGACTTTCTCACTAGTTGTAGAGATGAATGCACTTAGAACATTCCTAACTACACCTAGTAGAAGAAAATGAGTCCCAAGGCCTTTTTCTGCATCTTCATTTTTTTCCAAATCTCTTCATATTGTAGTACCAAGCAAGGGGACCTCTAGGGTAGTAATGTGCAATCACATGTTTCGAGGTAGGAAATAGATTCTACGCCAGGGAAAGGGGCTAGATAGGTAGTGTATACACCGGGACTTAATAAAATGGGTAGACAAGAAAAAAAAATGAGGTCAATGTATATCAAAAAATCAATGAATTTGATGAAAATATCAACTATATCCAAACGGATATGTTACCCTAATGGGAATCCAAATGAAAATGGGAACCCTACACACTTCTATAAAGAAAATGAAAGGAAAGATGGAATGGATACTAATTATGCTCTATCCAACTGATCCCCTTCGTGCCCAAATGTGATCCTTGTTGATTCGACCAAGAAACCCAATGATGCATAAAGGAACATATGCTCCTTTTTTCCATCCAAATAGAGAGATAGAGAGGGAGAGAGAGAGAGAGATGTAGATCCACCTCTGTTCACTTAAAGTTAGAAAAATTCTAGATCGAGTGATAGCGTGAAAAGCATATAAAGACAGAGAGACATAGAGAGAGATTGATTGAGAGAGATCTAGAGAGAGAGAGATTGATTTGGAATATATAGGTGGATAGACAATACGCATGATATAGAGAAGTCTATATGCTAAGAGAGATGGAGAGAAAGAGGAGAGAGAGAGAGAGAGATAGAGAGGGATCAAAGGTGCATAGATTTCTCATAGAGCTAAAGGAGGAAGAAAGAGGAGAGAGATAGAGAGAGATAGAGAGAGAGAGAGATAGAGAGTGAGTAGTTACAATAATTTGCATTAAAATGTCTGTTAACATTCCAACTCGCTCTATTCGTTTTTACTGTGTTGGAGTTAAACTTTATAATAAATAACACAAATTCAATGAGAATAAAACAAAAATAAGGTGTTTAAACATATGAGAAGATTGGAGGGAAATGCATTCAATAAAAAGAAAAATAAATATAAGTAAGAAAATAAAAAAAAGCTTATTCACTAATTAAAAAGAAAGTGAGGACTTTAGAAAAGAATATAAATAATATAAGGGAAACCCATAAAAAACACATAAAAAACTAAACGAACATAGAAAGGAAAAGAATAAATTTATTAAGAAAACAAAAGTTCGAGAGTATGTTTCTTTTTTAATGTTCTAATCATATTTTTCCTAATGTACTGAGAAACTAGAGATAGAAAAAGCCTTTGGACAACTATACAAGATCTCTTATAGTAGTTCGGAGCAAAGTGTGCCTAAAATCAAATATAAAAACTTCATCCTACATGTTGCAATTGAAGTGAAGTTGTGACATGATCCCACATCATCATTGTTGAGCTCATTTTTTATGAGTTCTTGGTCGAAAATCCTATGTGTGCCAGGATTTTGACTACATCTAGTTGAACATTGATACTTTGAATTGACCATTAGTATTCATTTATAAGTGCTACAACTTCTTATTAGGTAGATATTACATTTAAAGCTATCTAGATTGATTTTGTATCATTGATGGAAAGCACTCGTAGTGACACAACATCTCCCATAATTTCTAATGCATCTACACCTCATGAAATGGCGATATCACCTATAGCTAATGATATGAATGTCTATAGTTTTTTAGGAATTTCTTTTACTACACCCATGTGACTGTGTGGATCCCTTGAAGCTCAAGAGACATACCCCAAAATATCCCTAAAAAGCATTCTATGTGTGTTCTCCTGTGAACGATGATGGCAAGCCTCATCCAACTCGCATCACACAACCCATGTAAAATGACTTGGCTACCTAGCGATGGTAGAGAGAAACCTCTTCGCATCACCCTTATCTCTAATAGAGGTAGATCATCTAGTGCAAATAGTTTCTTTTGTATCTATGACTTAAATAAATGTAAATATACATTTCACTATAATTAACTTAGAGCCTTGGAAGCTAATCATAACTTCTACGTATTTATCTTTTCAAGTTATTTCTCTTATTGCATCGTAATAACACATTGAAAGAAAAAAAAATTCTTCATTTCTTGTGGCCTGCTTTGAATCATGACTCATTGCTTAGACTTAGGATAATACTATAATTTCATTTTTTAGTAATTGAAATTCTTATTTAGAAAAAACCCCTAAAAAAATCAAACAAATAGCTTAAAAGTTTAAAAAAAACTTTAGAAATAATAAAACCAAAAACCCTAAATAAAAAGAACTCGTGAAGACATTTAACAATAGAAAAATGCCAAAAATACATCTATTAACCTAAAAAAATATTAGAGTTGGAAACAAAATCCGAAACCGTAAAAACAAAAAACAAAAAGAACACTAGAAGGCATAAGAAATAGGAAATTTAAACAAGAAAAAGATCAAGGACGTTAATCATCCAAAGTCACTAAATCAAAGTCCAACTGAATCAAGAATCAAGTTTTTAATCAAGTATCAAGATTCACGCAAAAAGAAGCAACTTGAGCTTAGGGCAAGATTTCAAACCCTAGACTATCAAGTGTTATTTCAAAGCCCTAACGAGTTCAAACCTCTAGAATTATATTTCAACTCAAAGTCTAAAACCTAAATGTCAATTCAAACTCTTACCTTAAAACCGAGAATGGGAATCAGCTTTAGATCTAAACTTTTAGAGAATATATAACTCTAGATATAAAATACAGAGGAAACTCAAAGCCTAGAGAGAAAACCTAATATCATAAACCTAGACGTAGGGTAAGAATTTAACTCTAGCACAAGGAATCTAAAGAGGGAATAAAAAAATCTAGGATTAAATCGCGAGTAAGAATACCTTTAGACGTAAATAATAGAATGAACTTCAAGGATCTTATCCAGTACCTAGGAAAACTATAATAATCTGGCACTTCAACTTAGGAGAGAGTGACTACAAGTGACTTAAAAGTGAAAGTTCCACAAATTTTTAATTTTTACTTTAACTTCAATTCCATTGCAAGGTCAAAGGCAAATAGAGAATATCCAAAAATCTAGAATATAGTTCAAGACTCTTCATTCCGAGTTCTTGACAGAAGAGAAAGAGTCAAGATCTTAACCTATGTAAGTGACTAAGAAAAGTAAGAAGACCTTAGGAAATCCTATGTTCTGCCCACGGCTATCAATGAAAGTGGACTTTTCTCTGATTTAAGGGAATTCATTGAGCCTATTACTCTTCCTATTGTCTTGTACTCCATAAAAAACGAGATAAAGGAGATCAAAGAAGCTTTCAAAGGACCTGTGATTGAGAAATTAGGGGCCAGAGTGGTGCCAACCATTCTTAGAGATAAAGAAAAATTTATTAGCTTAAACATAATTGAATACTTAGACATATTTGAAGAGTGAGCTGAGATTCAAGGACTACCTGAATATATTTTATTTGGAGGACTTCAACAAACATAGTTGGAAAGGCTTTTTACAATGGATTGATTCTCCTTAGCCTATAAAATCCCTCATATATGTGTTGAATGCATCTTTGCAAAGTTTTTTGGAGCTCCCTCAAGCTGATCGAGATTCCATAAACTCACATCTTGTAGTTTACTCTCTCAAGATTCAAAGTTCTAAAGATAGCACTAGGGTTGAGAGAGAAATTCAAGAGCTTGGATAAAGACTTGGGCCAAATGTTAACTAGCAAGATGTTAGAAGAGAGTGCTAGAGGTGGGTACTTAGATGAAGCAACGAGATGTTTTCTTCTATGGTAGGTCAACAATCTAGATCAAATTTAGCTAAGAGAAGAACTTGCGCCAATGGAACCACTTGTATTTGTTGTAGTTGCTATTGCCAATGTGGTAACTATTTCTATTGATCATTGCAACCTTGGGGAATGTCTTGAAGTTCTTCAATCTTCAAAATTTTATGGTAGCCCTTTTTGGAGTTTTCCATTCCTCATTTGTTAGGAGGCTCAATTATTGGCTTTAGCCTTCTTCAATCTCTTCGTCTTCTCAAAATGATCTTCAACCTCATGGTATCCTTCTTGACTTCTTGTAATCCTCAAACATTATTTTGATTGTCTTCAACTCCTAAAATATTCAAGAGTCTTCTCATGACCATCCTTTCTTTGAACAAGTTTTACTTTGGCTCCAATCTTCAACTCTTCAAAACTTGAAATATTTGACATCCTTTTAGCTTGGGATCCTTCCTTCAATTTCACTCCAAGTTTTGTATCTATGTTGAATCCAAATTTTTCCCACCTTTGCTTTGGCTTTTCCAAATAGGAGCATTGCACTCAATTGTTGTACATCAAATCAAGAATCATTCACTTTTAATTATCATAACATGCGCATACATATTTTTCTTTGCAAGTTCACCTCAATGGGTTTTATCCACAACAAGATGTATCCAAAAATTTCATATATTGTAGGTGCATTTTGTGGATCTTCATCGCATCAGAACACATGCACTTTCAGCTCATTTATAATGAACTGAGCAACCTTTAATGCATCAGTTTCATGCTAACAAATCCACATAAGGATGCATAAAAATCACCAATCATTTGAGAATATATTGAGATCTATGTATGACAATTCATATGGCTACATAAACTTGATAATTCTAAGCTCGTATAGGCTTTATAAAGAGCCTATTAATTATCCACACATCATCAAACATATTTTTATAATTACCTTGACCACATTTGCATACATCCTTGCATGTTAGATAGAAATATTCAACTTTAAATTCATCCTAATCATGGCTATCCAAAAGCATCATTTATCTTCAGCATAAACTTCACAAGCATGCATGAATAAGAATTTTTATTGTATACATTTCTTGCATGGATTAGGAAGCATAGAATCCTATCCTCAAGATTATATATAAACTTCTGATACACTCAAGAAATGACAGGCAGGAGATGGTTGAACCACACCATAAAAGGGAGGATTAGGAAGTCATACTCAACCATGGCTTTTGGGGCAAGTGCTTAGCCCATCATATGCCTAGCGGGTTGGTCATGAGTTCAACTCTGATAATTGGTATCAAAACCTAGGAAGTAGGCCTAGGCAAGGTAGATGGAAAGCACGGCATGACATGGTGCCATGCATCATGTGGCAGGGTACATCCTTTTAGGGTACATCCTGCCAGGGTACATCCTGCCAGGGTACATCCTGCCAGGGTACATCCTGCCAGGGTACATCCTGCTAGGGTACAACATGGCCCATCAAAGATAAGAGTGTATGTCCCAATCTCTAGGTTGGATTTAGATGTGTAAGACACCATTAGAAAGCTCTCATAACAAAACTTTCCAATGGATGCAATAGATTGAAGCTCCAAGATACACTAAATGGGTGAGAACCAGGTTCAAGAGATAAAGGTTGAGACGAAGGCAAGTCCATAGGCAAGTGACAATGAAGTAGAAAGGAAAGGCTCAAGAGACCAAGGTTGAGAAAAAGAAGGTTTAAGAGATCGTGCAAGGGTGAGGACATCAATTCAAGGGGAGATCAAGGATTGATCATTGAGGACAATGATCTCTAGAAGGGGAAGAGAGTTTTAGACCCAATAAATGATTGGCAAGAGATGGTTGAACCACACCCTACTTGGGAGTATTAGGAATTATACCTCAAGCATGGCTTTTGGGGCAAGTGGTTACACCGTCATACTCCTAGCCGGTAAATCATGAGTTCAATTCCCACAACTTCAATCTTTAGGATACTACATATAAGAATATTTAACTTCATTTAATAGAATGCAATATCTAAATCATGCATACAATGCTCATATACAATTATCTGTAGTTGGGCATCCAAGATTCTTTGCTTGAATCTTCCTCATCTTGTATAGGATACTCATAAGGCCTTATTCAAGTGATTAATATCACTTATAGTAGGGGTGAATGGTCAACATATGTAGAGAGAGTAGGAAAAGATATTCTATGAACTCAAATAACATAAAGCAAGAAAAGCTTCTCACATCGAAAACTTTCATCTCCATAGTTTTCCAGTCACATGAATGTTGCATACTCCATGGGCTCATAGCTCCAAGATCTCGTTCACTTTATCTAGGTCTTCTCCAACTTCTCTTCTTTATTCCACCATGTGCTCCAATACCAATGCTATAATGCCACATCTCTCATACCAATTTTGGAGACATTGCACTCTAGTATGCACAACAAAAGTTATTGAACCTCTTATAGAAACTGACCTATTAGATCCATGCTTACGAAAACTTAGTTTAGTACGAATTTAAATATTCAACATCTCTAAAACATTTTTCCACATATATTTACATTCTAAACTTTCCAAAAAAATAAAAATCAATTCATTTTTAAGTTCATATGACTAGGCAATGGCCTATCTAAAGATAGACTAGTTCTCAACTCAGGTTAAGCAAACTACTAAGATTCAAAAGAGATGATCCTAGTAAACACTCAAGATGAATTTAGTAGAGATATTTGCATCATAGAAACCAACAAGATTTAATATGCATTAACTGGAGGATTACATAGAGAGATATATCCTTCACATAGAGAGATATATCTAGGTCTTCTCCAAGTGCTCTTCTTTATTCCACCATGTGCTCTAATACCAATGTTATAATTCCTAAACTCTTATACCAAATGTGGAGACATTGCACTCCAATCTGCATAGAAAATGTTATTGAACCTCTTATAGAAGCTGACCTATTAGAATCATGCTTATAAAGAAATTATTTAGTAAGAATTCAAGCATTGAATGGCTCTAAAACATTTTTTAACATATATAATACATTCTGAACTTTCCAAAAAGCTAAAAATCACTTCATTTTAAGTTCATATGACTAGGCAATCACCTATCTAAAGATAGAATACTTTTGAACTCAGGTTAAGAAATCTACTAAGATTCAAAAGACTTGATCCTAGTAAGTACTCAAGGTGAATTTAAAAGAGATACTTACATTAGAAAAAATTGAGAAATAAGCTTTCCAATAAGATTTATTATGCATTAATTGGCAGATTAGATAGAGAGATATATCCTTCACAAGGTGGATGCGTATATAAAGGTATGGGGTTGTAATCCCTATGTGCCTTATGGAAGTCTATTTTGGACCCTTTTGATATCGATTAATGATATGAGGGAATCCGAGAAAGACAAAATCTAAAGTGCCAAGGAGAATTTGTTCCAAAGGTTTTCACACGTGGAAGAATCTTTGGAATTAAAATTAAAGGGATTGGATAGGATTTGAGAACATTCGATTGAGTGTCAAACTCAACCATGAAGAGTGGTGTCCTATAAGGAATTGGAAAATAGTTTTAGAAATTCATCTAAGTCTCAATAAAAGAATGTTGCAGTGATTGTTCAAAATCACTTGTTATACCCAGTATGTGTTTTTCATTGGTTTTCTCTACACACTCAAAATACACGTCTTCTCAATTTTTTGAACATATCCCTCAGAGTACTCTCTACATAATCCAAGGACGTTTATGACATGAAAAAAATATATTGTAAAACAAAAAAACAATAATCAATGCAAACATGTGTTGGAGCTAAGAAAATCACCCATAGGAACACAGGGAGGATATGGTAGCCATTATGCTCCTTAGAAAGGGAGGATCTGCTAACCATTATGATCCTTACACTAAGAGAACTGTAAGGAATTGAACTCACAACCTCTTGGTTAGGAATGTGATGGGCTAACCACTTGCCCCAAAAGCCATGGTTGAGGATTACTTCCTAATCCTCTCTCTTAGGGTGTGGTTCAACCATCTCCTACCAGGATTATGTTACATTCTTCCCCCCTTGGTCGATCATTGTCCTCAATGATCTACTCTTGTATCCCTCTAGCCTCGGTGATCAGTCCCTTGAACCCCTAGGTGCCCTTGAATTGATGTCCCTCAACCTCGCATAGTTTCTTGAACCTTGTTCGCAACCTTGGTCTCTTGAACCCTTGCTCTCAACCTCGGTGTCTTGAACCTTCTTGTTCGCAACCGCGGTGTCTCGAGCCCTTGTTCTCAACCTCAGTCTATGGTCTAAGAATGTAATAAAGTAAGTCTATGGTCTAGGCATCCGACTAACTTAGGCCTCCGGATCTTCACTCCACAGCTCCACTTCATTCAAGTTTGGCTCAATCTTTGATTCTCCTTGTTTGTTTCTTTGGCTAAAAGCAAAATACTTCTCGGGATCGGCGTGCAACAACTGATTTGGCTCCTTGGATAGATAAGAGTTTGGCTTGCACTTCAGCTCTGACCATTAGTTTAAGAGAGTTTCTTCTGCATTATAGAATAAGGTAAGCGCCTTAGGCGCGTGGATAGGTTGCCTTCCTCTCAAATTGATGATGCGGGTTCGAGTCCCGTCGGCAGCAGGCGTTCGCGAATTTAATTTTCTTTTGGTATTGCTCTTGATGAAAGCTTTTCGGCGCAAGACATTAGAAAAGTTTGATTTCTGCAGACTTCTAAACGTGATCCGTCCGTGGTCTTGTTGGGTAGACGATGGCGCTCTTGTTGAGGGGGCGAGGGATCGAATCCCCTCAGCCACATCAGAGTATAAACTTTTTGGATCTTCTTGGTTGAAGCCTGCTTCAGCAAAGTCGTCATTAATAGAAATCTTCTCCTTAATGCGGACGGCGCTCCTCTCTGTGGATAGGGCAGCGCGCTCTAAGCTTGGGGACGGGGGTTCGAATCCCCTCTTCTACACAGTAGAGATGATCGTAACCTTTTGCTAAGCTTCTCCTAAGCCAAGGCAGCACACGACCAACTCTGCACTCTTCTCAAGGCGGCCGCGAGCAACCTTCTTCGTCGTAGAAGATCTTATGCCCACGCATATAGGCGAGAGCAAATTGATGAGCAAGATGATGAAAGAGAAGAGCTATGGAGAATGGCTCTGATACCAATGCAACAAATTGAACTCACAACCTCTTGGTTAGGAATGTGATGGGCTAACCACTTGCCCCAAAAGCCATGGTTGAGGATTACTTCCTAATCCTCTCTCTTAGGGTGTGGTTCAACCATCTCCTACCAGGATTATGTTACAAGAACCACCCAAACATACTAAGTCAAGCCGCTAGACAAATAAGGGGCCTACTTCCTAACTTAGTAATATTGAATAAAGATTCTTATAATAAAAGAAATTATGGCGAGCACTTGATCAACATTACATGAGTAGTTTTCCATTGATCACGAGATTTTGAATTTCATGATATAGCTACAAATTGCAATGATTTTATCTCCATCAAAGAGATTATAAATTCTACACTTTTCATAAAAAAAGTTTAAATACCAAGCCAATATTAGATCATGTTGACAATCGTAGTAGCTAAAAGACATAAAAAAAACATTTTGATAAAGTGAATGTACTAACCATTTTGTAATTTTCTATGAAATACTAATTGTATTTTGTTGCTCATATAATATTGTTTCCATTATGATCAAGCTTAATTGACATGAAGATGCGACATAGATGAAATATTTTTCGTCTCATTTAGCGCAAAAAACGGAACATTTGAGCCCAAAATAGAAATGCAATGATTAAAGGATTAGGAATCATTATTACATTGTAAAGTAATAAAGTTTTTTCTAAAGTAATAAACTCAAATTCAAAAGATTCATCATCTTATGAGGAAGCTAAAAAGACGAACAAATGGAAGCATATCATGGCGGAAGAGATTGAATTGTTTTAAGAGAAAAACACTTGGGACTTAGAGTCCAAGACATCATCCATTAAAATCCTCTCATTTAGATTGATCTACTTGGTAAATAAGGGCTCTAATGTGATAGTAAACATGTATAAGGCTAGGTTAGTATTCATGGGGTATGTTCATATTCAAGCTACCTATAATAAAGTAAGTCTATGATCTAACGGTCTGGCTAGTTGGGATAGATTTGAAATTGTACATTGTTTGATCACCCATGTGTAGACCAAAGATCTCGACACTAAACTTATGGAGTATGATTTGTGCTCTTGTAAACAAGTTATCCACTTAGCTTAGTGGTTAGAGAAGCACTTGGTGCATAACATTCAAACATGCGTTCATACATGGAACTGAAAGATTGTTGGTGCATTTCTTCTTTGAGAAGTATGTTTTCATGACTATTCATGCTTTCTTCTTTCTTGAAAAAGATATTTGATGCACTTGAGTTTTCACACGTGCATGATTATATCTTTTTAAAAGTTACCAAGTATAATGTTTGTGCATGGATGCATGCATAGCAAGCTCAAGAACCTCTTGAAGTAAAGTTAGGGTATAGAAAGGGTTAGAATTATTACAGCTAATTGTAGGAAAAATAAAGTAAACATCTTCAAGATAAAGATGTCTATTCAAGAAAGTTATCTAGAAAATAACTTTCTGGCATGCTAAAGTCTACAAAATGATGGGACGCCTAATCCTAAAGATATTTGTAGTTGTAGCATGCACAAGTTTTACCTTGTATGATGAGAAAAGCATTACCTTTCTTCACAGTCCAATAGATAGGCACTATATAACTTTCTGGCATGCTAAACTCTACAAAATGATGGGATGCCTAATCCTAAAGATATTTGTTGTTGTAGCATGCACAAGTTTTACCTTGTATGATGAGAAAAGCATTACCTTTCTTCACAGTCCAATAGATAGGCACTAATTCACGTTGAAAAAGTGCATCTTTTGTACAATCTATTTGTAAAGCTCAATCATTTAGGTCTTCCAAGATGTTGGTAAGCTACCACTTCTAGGAAATAATATTGATGATTCTTAAGTGACATAGAAGACGATGAAGTGTTAATAGGAAAATTATTGTACGTTGGTTCAATCTTAGATGATGCTTGTACTTTAAAATATACAATCCAAGTGGATTGTCACATTATGTTTAAAAAAAATCTAGTAATATCACAGAATTGAAAAATGATAATAGTTTTTCCAAACTCAAGAATAGGAACAAATGTAAATGCAAATTCTAGTCAAATTTTCTTTAGGAAATGGGAAAATGTATCCTAAGGTGATCTTTTAGTTTGATACTCGAGACATGAACACCATTTGAGCACTAAAGATTTGAGACTCTTGTCCCAAAGTCAAGGACTTGTTTCAAAAATAATCACATTAGTGCAATGTATTCCATGATGAATCATTCTATTCGGTTACTTGATTCCTTAAAAGGAATCTCAACTATAGGAAGAATAAGTTACTCCTTGTAGTGAGCACAGAATTCTTCAAACACGTTACATAGAAAATAGTTCCCTAGAAGTCCCAAACCAACAGTAGTGGTACTTAAGTCCAATGATTGGTATAACCTTAAGCTATATCAATATTGATGAGATTCTTAGTTTTGGAATCTAAAAGGCATTAGCAGATGCTCAAACTTGATTTGATGGAGACCTCTTTGTATGTCTTGTACGTCAGCTATAAAACTTTAGACAAGTTTGAGATATCTTAATGATAAAGTCTAAGTCTTTATTTCATCACATGATCAACAAGCTCTGATCATGCCTGGCAACGTTTGACCAAGACTTCCAATTGGAACTACTTTGAAGTTTTCCAAGTATCACCTATCAATCACCCTTTTGAAAATTTTCACCCAAGTTTCTTTTGTCCGACAGAAAGTGTGAAAGGGCTGAGTGGCTCCAAGTCTCGATAGATTAGAAGTTCCAAGTATGTTTCCTACAACCATGATAACGGTAATTAAGTTTGTGGAAGGTACAAAGTAAGTTTTTCATATCCTTAAAGGGGTTTGCATTAAATCCAAAAAGCATAAGAAGATGCTTAGACTTAAGAAGTAGAGAGATTCTTCTAAAGTCCTTACAAGTTAGCTTCTTAAAGCTTTGTAAGAAAGGAATCTAGAGACAAGAAGTGAGAAGCTCTTGTCACTACAAATAGGTTGAGTATAACTAACGAGACTTGAATAGACATTCAAGTACTTGGAATTATAACCACTTTTTTTTTGAAAACCCAAGCAAAAGAGAATGGATGTTCAATTTGAAGGTTTTCAAGTCTCTAGCGTAAAGCACAAGATCATGAATTGATCGTGTGAAGGAATCAAGACCTAGAAAACATAGTTAGAGGTAATATGTGAAACCTCAAAATTCTGCTAAAATAATTGAAGCAAGAAGGTACTCTATTGATATATGTTAAGAGTTTAGGATAAGTATCACTCACATGTCAATGTGAATATAAAATAGGGTGGTAAGGGAACTTTCTATGTTGAAGTTGATGTAGGAGAGACGGTACAGAAAATGGGACTATAAGATGATAATTATCTTTCACTCCTTGAAAAAATCTTGAAGTTAGATTTGATCCTCAAGGGAATTAAAACTCCACGCAGACATTTACATACAAGTAAATAACTTCTTAGATCTTCTTTTTCAAATAGGACAAAAGCTTGTTCGTATTTGAATTATAAAATGCTTCAAGATAAAATGTTGTTGATTCAAAAATCCTTGATAAATTTTTGATGAATTATGACTTTAACATTGAAATGATCCTTTTAACTAAGAAAAGCACTGACTAAGTCAAGCACCAAGTTCCTCGTGTAGCTCAGTAGATTGAATCCTTTGACTCAAAGCAATGCATAAGAATTGCATTCCCAATAAGTAGCCATAAAGATTGAATATGTGTATGAACTTAGTGTCAAGTGAAGAATTATTTGAGTAAAAGATCATCAATAGAACCTAGATGGGTCAACACATAGATTGGACCCCACACGAGTATCTTGTGCTTGGATGATTATTTTTAGATTTATTCCAAGAATCTTTTTGAGAATCGAGTTTTTTTCTCTTAAAGATAAATATAATGCTTAAATACCTTTTCAAAATATATCTTTGAGTAGTTCAAGTATTCGGTCATCTAGAATTTAACTCTACCCAAGTTTAAGTATTCTAGAAGTTTGAATTGGTTTTTCAAAGTCTTAGTTCTTTCTCTGAACTTTCCAAATCTTTTGGATTTGACTCATATATGGCATCTAATTCTTTTTGCAAAAGTATAGGGTTAGCTGGTTGGAACAAGAAAACTGAATTAAACATTTGAGATAGAGTTTTTGTACAATAATTATTTCAATATTCAAAAGATTCTAGCTTTAAGTTGATGTATTCATTTGAGTTTGCTTCTAGTTATCTAGCATAACACTTATGAATTTCTAGAGTTCAGTACACTCTACAACAAAGAATTTAGGAATTGCTCATCATATTGATGATTCCCAAGAACGTTGAGTCACTATCCTTTGGGAACTATGTCCTCAGATGGAAAATTTTTCATTTTGAATTTGACTTAGTCCAATCAGTTTATGGTTAATCCCAAGTAATTGCAAAAATTTCTCCTATATTTTACATAGGATTTTGCAACCCATTTGGACAAAGTAGTCCTCTAGTCGCGTGAAATAATCAAGTAAATGTTGGTTGAAATTAAACCATTATACAGACATACTTGTTAAAACCAAACTTTACGTTTCTCCAAATCAGACTCAAATGAATCAAGAGTTCTCGAAAGGCTTATGAGGGATAAGCACTCCGCCTAAACTATTGAATCCATGCACCAACCATGCCAAGGAGTGTACTAGTAGTTGGAATCTACTTAGTTCACATGTTTGTGCCTAGTTCCCACCTTATAAAACAATAAATTGGCTAGGGATCATTCTAGATCCACCCTTACTATTCATTCACTACTTTCTCCTTTGATCATTTTATCAAAATGTGAAGCTAGATGGTGTTATGAATCATTTTGGTTAGTATTCCACGATAAATATCAGACATGTTCTTCTAATTTTAAGACATGAGGCTCGGGTTGCTTACAACATTTATATAGCTCTATTTTCAAGGACCAAAATGTTTTTCCATAGGAGGAAGAGTGTGATAAAATAATTCTATGATATAAGCGTCTAGCCCATTAAGATAGATCTTAAATCCGACATTCTTTGGTCACCTATGTGTGTGATCAAATATCGGGAGCCTACACTTACATAGCACATCATGTGCTCTTGTAAACAAGTGCTCCACTTAGCTTAGTGGCTAGTTCTAAAGGCTGTGAAGGAGGAGTTCTCGGAATCAATCCCCATGGGGTACATGGGGAGAATATTATGCTAAAGAGTTCAAGAGCCTTCTAGAAGCATCCACCTAAGTTAATTATATCTTACAAGGATACTTGGTGCACATGTAGATACTTGAGTGACACATGGATGGCTAGAACCCACCTCCCCAAGAAGGTAGTCCCTTGGAGAGAGCTACATAGAGAGGCATATGGTTGGGAGGAGAGTCATCTCTCTAGCACATGGTGGTCTTATTCTTCATTCTCTTTCAATATGCATGATCATGGGAAGCTCTATTCTATAGCAAAGATGCCTATACTTAGAATACTCATGAGTATTGCAGCTACCAAGGATGGAAGATATACAAGATGGATGTCAATAATGCTATCTAGTATTGATGTATCATAGAGGAGGTATATATGCCTCAACCTCCTCCTTTTCAAGACTTACAATATCTTACAAATTTTGTTAGATTAATATAATCTCCATGTGGGGAAAAGCAAGATACAAGAGCTTGCAATGGTGCACTAGTTACTAGTTACTAGGATTCGTGGCAATCAAGGTAGACCCTTCTTTTTTTATTAAAAGATCACATGGATAAGGCATATATCTATGTGTATATGTAGATGATATCATTGTGATAGGTATTGATGTTGAATGTGTAACGAGAATCAAACATCAAATGATGGATGAGTTCAAGTTAGTGATTAAGGGAATCTAACATAATTTCTTGGATTGGAAGTTATGTATATTGACCATGTTATGTACCTTAAAGAAAGTACATCAAAGAGATGCTTACAAATTTCAAAATGGAAAATTCAAACATTGTGGGTACACCCATAGAAGCAAATTGCAAACTCAGTACTTGTTAAGGAAAACTCATTGAAGATGTGAGAGGATATAAGAGCCTAGTTGGGAGTCTCAATTATGCTTCTCTAGTAAGAGTAGATATCAACGATAGTGTGAATGTTTTTTGGGTCATTTTATGCACTATACTAGGAAGCCACACATTGAGAAATCCAAAAGGGTACTCAAGTATCTCAAGAGAAGAATCAACAAAGGAAAATGCTAATCCTATACCTTTGATATAGATATCAAGATCTGTTTTTATCTCAATTGCATATGATCAAGGGGTGATAGGCAACATATCTTTAGTTATCTTTCACTTAGAGGTTACAAACTCATTTCTTGTTCATCAAAGCAACGAGTTATTATTGACCTTTCATCTAGAAAATAAATCTATAGAGGATTCGGTAATGTTACTCAATGAACTATGTGAATTAAGGCACTATGTGTTGATTTAGGGATCAAAACTTCAACTCCTCAATTATTTGGTGCCAGCATGAGCTCTTAACATCTTAAAAATTTAATTACCATGCAAGGAACAGACAAATTGAGTTCCTATCTCTTTGTTATGGATAAGATGGCGAGGAAGGAAATTGAGCTTTCATATATCTCAACTTAAGAAGAATGCATAGTCATCATGACTAAACTAAATTGGAATGAAGTAAAGATGAGTAGACTCAAATCAATAATTGGACATTAGGATATTGCAAAGTAATGAAGACTCAAGCATCTTAGGATTTTGGGGAGATGATTGTATAGATGGAAAGGCTAATAACTTGATCATATCTCTAGACTACCTTGGACTTTGAGTAACAAATTGTGTATACACATTTATGCTTAGTTCATGCCTAACGACAACATCAAGTTGGTCTTACCTATTGCAAATAGTTTTAACAAATAAAGTCACGAGTCAAGGTAAGACTAAAAGGAGCCAAAATCCATGAGTCATATTTAAATTGAATTTCAATAAAGTAGCGGAAATGTTGATTTGAATTCTTGCTAGACTCATGAAAACCTACCAACAAGAATCATGGAAAAAAAGCTTATATATGATGGAATGAAGAGGCCATAGATAGACATTGCGTTTTCATGCAATTCAAGATTGGTAATATCATTAAATTGTATCCATACGAGTCCTCCAACTTGTCAAAGCATTGTACTTGCATTTCAATACAAACACCTCATTAATATTCTTGAGCTACTATGTACTATTGACTATCTATTTTTTTAAGTTTGCTCTCTTCTACACGTTATTGAATAGAACCCATACTCCAAATCTCGCATATAATGCATGGATCATGAGAGTTACATCCTTGTGATTTTCTATATGCAAGGCCGTTTACTTTAGAGATTTGTATGAAAAGATATGAATCAAGCTCTTTAACTATGTATAAGCATTATCTTCTTCCTAAAATTTGATGATCACACATGTGACTTCTTACATGTATTGTCACACTCTAGGCAATCTAAAATTCATGATATGACTTGGAAAGCCACTAATGGTAGTGAAAAAGGATTTCTGAGTTCATAGCACGCTATGGCACTAAAATGTATGCTAAGAACATTTATCCATGATTAGAAAGGTTCCTCTTCATGTTAAAAGTCTGAAATTAGTCATTGTTGAAACAAAATTTTGTGATCATCCATCCAAAGTACTATGTCCATATTTATGGAGTTTTTTCAAGATAAAAGCATCTATTAGTGTTTCCAAGGAAGAAATAGGAAGGTCTTGAGCAAATTTTTGCAAATATGATATCATATTGGTACTTCACCATCACCTCTTCACAAAAAATGGATTATGTGGTGCTCTCATTTTTCCCAAACTAGTATAACAATCATATATATATATATATATATATATATATATATATATATATATATATATATATATATATATATATATATATATATATATATATATATATATATATATATATATATAAAGTCATCTCTGATGCAGACTGTGTTAAGTTTCTGATTAAAGAAGGCTTGAAATGTTCTATGTGCTACTTCTGTTCCATTAAATTTATTCTATTTCTCCTAAAATATATTGTACTT